>VWPV01017146.1:0-14830 GCA_013389885.1 Geococcyx californianus | reverse complement strand
TAATTATAATAATAATGGTAGAAATTCTAATCTTCCAATCTATTTAAATGTCCCTTATGGACAACATAAGGGAGGAAAATTATGCATCTTTTATGTCCTTTAATTAGACTACATTTATATATGAAATATGTATTTTATATTGTGATCATTTAATCAAAATGCACAAATGTTATTTTCCTATAACAAAAGGCCCACAGAGGACTGAACTGTTCAAGTACATTTTTTTCTCAGTTTCACATTTTTTTTAATTCAGGACATCTAACACAAATATTCATTACATTTTAAGGGATAATTGCTACCAAATAATTCATGGCTGCAGAATGCTACACATAGCAGAGGCACTACCGCTACTTATAACCTAGTAAATTAAAACTAAGTCTTCTGTGTGCTATCTTGCATAAGATTAATTGGATAATATAAGGCTGCTAACATTGCAAAGATCAAATGCAAGGAGAAAAGAGATAAACTTTGCATGTGTATCAATGTAACCTCAACTCAGCAGTTGCTAATTATTTATTGGGCATATAAACAGATGCACCTACTCCTCTTGTAAGAAGTGTTCAGCAAGATAGAGAGGTAAAAAAAAATCCTACTACGAATATAATACTTTGGCTCATATTCAGTAGCAGAAGATAGAAGTGCGTGGGAAGTTTAGGGTAGTACTGTGTCTTCGTGTCCGCTGGCTGTTGCTGTGTACATAGATAAATCTGAATGCTTTCGATCACCAAGGGATTTCTTATGGAAGACAGTACATCTGTCAACTGAATCACAGGCCTTTAACAGGCGCAAATTAGTTTCTGTTTTGCTGACGTATCTGATGCAACTCCATGCCTATAGCAACAGCTGCCTCAAAATTCAGATTCATAACGGTAAGAGAAATTAATTAATTGTAATGGATAGGGTGGCAGATTCTGTCTATATATTGTTAAAAGAAAATATAAACAGAAAACTCACACAGAATTTTTAGGAAACTGCTTTAAACTAATCCTGATTAGCTGTAAGTCTTGCTTTTGTATGTCTGGTTTTCTGTAGGGTGTGATGTGTAAATAAACACAAAGTCAATGGAAGCATGAAAGAGTGAAATTAACTTAATGTGACAAAATCCAGTTAGTGTTCTCTAATAGAGGCAGAAGTCTAAATAGTAGATAAAAAGTGCTATGTATTCCTAAGAAAACATTGAGATGTTTTTTCCACTCATTTTTGACTCATAAAAAATAGGCTAATAGCAGTGGATGGACACCTTGACATGTAAAAAGAAGAAAATGTTTAAGAGTATCTAGCACACCTTACCCAGACGTTTTTTTCTGTTTCGGAAGGACATATTCTCTAGTTTATGTTGTAATGAAGTACAGCTTTAGAGATTTAAACCCCAACTGGTGTTCTTCATATGGTCTGTTTGAAAAAACCCTGACATTTCAATGAAAATATATTCAAATATTTAGGTTCAACCAGACGCGGTGGATGTGCAGAAGGCTGGCAGAGCAGGGCTGGAGAATAACCACTGTGGAGGTCTGGGAGTTCCCATGACCTGGGAATCTCAAGTAGAGGACAGCCGAGACATGTTTGCCACACTTACCATCATTCACCTCTAACTGGTCTAATGTAAAGGATTTCTGTGAAATACTTAAAAAAAAAAAAAAAAAAAGTAAAAAAAGAAATAATAGGAATAAAAAGGAAAGGGGGGGGAACCAATATCAATAGCTTTAAATTTTAGAGAACTACTTGGAAAATACGTATCTGGTTTATCTGACCTGAAAACATGCCTAAGAGAAAATTTTCTGCCATCTCAATTCTACATGTAAATGCACAGAATTGTACAATAATTGGACAACCCACCCAAAATTACAAAATGTAAAAAGAGCACAGCATTATAAAGATTGTAATATGGAAGCTTATTAAAAGTAATTAAATGTCTAATAAATATGAGCAAGATAACAATATCTAAACCAGTTCCTGAAACAAAAAAAGTTTGGTAGGAATTTTAAAAAAACTGCACATTAAATGTAATCTGCAGTTAAACTAAAAATGTTGTTTTGGGAAAGGAGCTAGATTTTGTAAACACACAGATATTGAAAACTCTTAACATTTCCCAGTAGTGGAAGTTTTCACTAACTCCATATAAAGGCAAGTAATCATTGAAAATAACAGGTAATACTAATAACAGGTAATAACTAATGATTTCTGTATTCAAGGATGATGCAGTGATCCCAACTAATGCAGGTAGACCACAGAAAACTGAACAAGGGAGATATTACGGCACAATATATTCAAATAGGAAAAAAAAAGGTGTATTGATAAGTGTTATATAAATTACCTTGAAAGTGAATTTCAGCAAAGCTGTTACAAACATTTTCCAGGTCAAATTCCTTATTACATATGTTAACAGAACTTAACTTTACTACAAAAAAGCTAGAGCAGAATTGGAACTTACTTAAATATTTATAATATGCTCCACAAAACAGAAGTATTCAGCTATCAGTTCCTTTCTTTCTATTAAAGTGTACATATTATGTTTTTTAAGTAGTATTCTCTATAGACAATTATCATATATTATGTTTTTTAAGTAGTCTTCGCTATAGACAATTAGATTCTGTTTTCACAATTATTTTATTGTGAATAAACAAACACCAAGCAACGTGAGTATATTTTCCATTTCAGCTTGCTGATGTGCAACTACATTACCGTTCCGATGGGTCCCAGGTGCAGTGTATAGCTGTATAAAAAAATTAGTGTATACCTGATCATAAATTCTTGCAAGTATGAGATCTTAATTTCCATATCTTCTTTTCTTCTACTTGGAAAGAAAAAAGTATTTGATCTACCACAGTACGGCTAACAGAAGTTATTGCATATTAACCCATGCTCATGTAAAGGCCTGACTGTATTTGTGGTAATGAACTTAAATATTTTTCTTCCAGGATTTATTCTGAACTTTTCTCAATGGAATTATATCAGAGAAAATATTATTGATCGTCATCCAGTACATTTGGATGTCAACATAGAATCATAGAATCACAAGGTTGGAAGAGACCTCTGAGATCACCAAGTCCAACCGTGTTTGTCTCCCTACTAAACCATGTCCCTAAGAAACTCATCCACCCATTCTTTAAACACCTTCAGGGATGGCAACTCCACCACCTCCCTGGGCAGCCTGTTCCAATCCCTGACCACCCTTTCAGTAAAGAATTTTTTTTTTCCTAATGACCAGTCTAAACCTCCCCTGGCACAACTTGTGGCCATTTCCTCTTGTCCTATCGCTTGTCACTTGTGAGAAGAGACCAGCACCCACCCCGTCACAACCTCCTTTCAGGCAGTTGTAGACAGTGACGAGGTCTCCTCTCAGCCTGTGTCTGACACAGGCCAAGATGCCATTGGCCCTCTTGGCCACCTGGGCCAGTGCTGGTTCATGTTCAGCCACTGTCAACCAACACCCCCAGGTCCTTCTCTGCCAGGCAGCTCTCCAGCCACTCCTCCCCAAGCCTGTAATGCTGCACGGGGTTGTTGTGACCCAAATGGAGGACCCTGCACTTGGCCTTGTTGAACGTCATCCCGTTGGTCTCAGCCCATCGGTCCAGCCTGTCCAGATCCCTCTGCAGAGCCTCCCTTCCTTCAGCAGATCCACATTTGCACCCAGCTTGGTGTCATCTGCAAACTTGCTGAGGGTGCACTTAATGCCTTCATCGAGATCATTGATAAAGATGTTAAACAAGACTGGATCCAGCACTGAACCCTGGAGAACACCGCTCATGACGAACTGGATTTAATTCCATTTAGCACAACCCTTTAGGCCCAGCCATCCAGCCAATTTTTAATCCAGCAGAGGCTGTGCCTGCCCATGCCGATGGCAGCCAGTTTCTCCAGCAGGATACTGTGAGAAACCGTGTCAAAGGCTTTACTGAAGTCCAAGTACACCACATCCACAGCCTTTCCCTCGTCCATTAAACAGGTAACACCGTCAAAGGCAGGACCTGCCTTTGGTGAGCCCATGTTGACTGGACTTGATCACCTGGGTGTCCCGTGTATGCTGTATTATAGCACTAAGATGCTTTGCTCCATGACCTGCAGATAAAGATGCAGAAATTGAAAAATCAGAGCAGCTTTGTAGAAAACATATCAAATAATAAATTAGCCTTTTTTACAGTGAAAAATGAAAGCAGATATTGCCATTTCAAATGGAAAAGTGTACTTTTACTTATAATACCATATGGCAATATCTTAATCTGCATGTTCACAGAAAGGTATCATGTGTCTATATACACATATCTATAGACAGTAATGAATTCATGTCAGTAGGTATTAAAATCTCTACCAATTATAAACTGTTTTTATAGCTGCAATAATTTCTAGTGGAAGACTACATTTATCAACTGGCTTTCCAAAAATCTCCTGTCTTGACATAGTGTACGTGGTTTTGCTGAGTTATGGTTAATTATCTTCCTAGTAGCTAGTATGGGCTGTTTTGGATTTGTGTTGGAAACAGTGTTAGTAACACAGGGATGTTATAGTTATTGCTGAGCAGAGCTTACATAAAGGTCTTTGCTACTTCTCACATGGTCCACCAGTGAGCAGGCTTGGGGTGCATGCAAATTAGGGAGGAGACACGGCTGGGACAGTTGATTCCAACTGACCACAGGGATATTCCATACCATGTGGCATCATGCTCAGCATATAAAACTGGGAGAAGAGGAGAGGAAGGAATTTTTGGAGTTATGGCATCTTGTCTTTCCCAAGTAACTATTATGTGTGATGGAGCCCTACTTTCCTGGAGATGGCTGCCACCTTATTTTGCTTTGCTTGCATGTACAGCTTTTTCTTTCTCTATAAAACTGTCTTTATGCCAGCTCACAAGTTTTTCTCATTTTTACATTTCTGATTCTCTCTCCTATCCCACCAAGATAGAATGAGCAAGTGGTTGGGTGGTGCTTTGTTGCTAGGTAGGGTTAAACCACAATACATAATTAAATTCTAGTACAAGTTTTGCCACTGTCTTTTAAAGGATAAATGGCTTCCAGAGTCCCTCCAGAAACTTACTTTCTCAAAACCTAACAACACTAGATAGGGTTGCTATATTTCTGACTAAATTTCTGTATTTTCATTCTTTTCTCCTATTTCTGTCCCATAAGACAAACATGCCTTATGGCTGCATGAGAAATAAGACATGAATGGAAACAAGAGAGGACTGAACATTTCAAAAGAACTTCAACTTTCATGAAAGCACTAAGCAGACAAAATGCCATTTATTTCTTGTCAGTCAAAAAAAAAAAATTCTACATGAGTCATTTCAATTTGTCACAACATCTTCAAATTCTGCTCTTTCACTGACATCATTGGATTCATACTGCATTCATAGCAATGTCAAGTCAGTTTTCAGTTCTCCTAGTACAGTAGTACATCACAGTGCAGTCAGATGCACACCTTCACTGCCATGAGGGCAGCTTGGTATTGCTCTGTATATTTAGTCACATCAATTGAAGCACCTGAAGACAGACAGCCAAAACTGGAGACTTCTACCTACTTCATTTAACCCTGATGTTATTGTTTTTTCAAAGTTCATGTCATCTATCTCCAGAAGAATCACCTCAGTCTTGAAGAGATTTTGCAGGGTTCACATGCCTTATCATCACTACTAGTTCACCAACCAATAGTCATGAAACGTAGTCCAGAAAGGGGTAGAATTACAGACAGAAACTCTTCTTACACAGCTGTCAAAGGACCACTCATTCGTTCAAGGACATGTAGATGGGGAGAACACTGACCTGGTGGTCACTGTCGGAGAAATGGCTCTTACAGATGCACCTCATAGCTCTCCTCTGAGCTAAAAAGTGCTACGAGCTAGTGAAGATTAGCACTTAACACGAAAGAGTCTGTACGTTTGGTTTGAAAGGTTCTGTTGTAGGCTTAATGTATCAAAGGACCACAACATGACATATAATAGGAAACCAAAACTCCTTGAAGGCAGGAAACAAGTTACAGCACTGTAAATCTAAGTTTATATATATAGAGAGAGATGTATTCTGTGGAGTCAGAGGAGAAAAAATACCCCATTATGGACAGAACTGTCATTACCCAAAGGATGGTTTACCTCTTTTATATTAATTGAACATGCAAATGATATTTCCTATAAATACATATTTTTAAAATAAAATAGATTAGACCCTCTGTATTTTAAGCTCTGGGTAACACTGGTAAATATCATTACTTTGTATTGCTAGGAAAAAAGAGACAAACAGCCCTTATCAGGCACAAAAACAATTCTCGGAGTCTTATCTGTGCAGCAAAATCTTAATACATCAATACTACCTGCCAGAATGAAATATACAGTTCAATATAAAAGATATTGTATTTGTTTAAAAATGTAGAATATTTTTTTTGTTTCCCTGTAATGACTCTGAAACCATGTATTTTGAAAATTTATTTTGCAGAATTTTATTTTGCAAATTCTAGTATCTCAAAAAGTTATTAAATCAGCTTTTCCATTCTGCATACAGCTTGATTGAGCAGGACCTATAATTCCATTCAGGCTTTGGATTTGCATGGAGAACTTACCAAAAATAAATGCATTGCATATCACTTTTCATTCTGTTGAAATATTGACTGTAAATAAGTCACTGCTGTCTGAAATGGAATTTTTCTAGAGAGATAAATCATCAGATCACTTCTGTCAGTAATTATCAGTACATAGATTGTTCACAAGTAATTCATTGTGAGCATCTGATTGATAGTCAGATTTTGACCTGTAAACAGCAGTGTTTTAAACCACAGTTTTCACTGATATATTTGTTCCTAGACCTTAGAGGTAGAATTATCTTGAGGTTTCAGGTTTCAGGATCAGAAAATTCCAGTTATAAATGCAATTTCATGGTTTAGCCAGGCTCCTGGCCTAGTTGGCAGCTGAACATGTGCAGTTCTATCCCAGTTGTCTGAAATTTCCCTCAACAGGAAAAGGGGGAAGGGAAAATGAGGGAGAGAGTAATTTTGGGGGGCTGGAAACTAAAACTAAAACTGAGTCAGCTTTAATTAAAAATTAATAATAAATTGGAAAATACTATTAATAATAAAAAAGTACAAATATAGAAAACTGAAATAGCCCCTGCCATAACTCTACATCACCACTGCCACTGCTGGACAAGCATGGGAAAAAGTCCTGGGACAGACTAAGTGAGAGATGGAAGCTGGACTCAGGAAATGCATTCAGGAATGCACAGGTTGGGATTAGGGGGCAGAAGGATGGATAAGGTCCTTACTAAATGCTGGCCATCGAAGAAGGGGGCTTGAGCCTCGTGATCTCTCAGTTTTATGCTGAGTATGATGTATATGGAACAGCATAATCTATTGGTCAGTTTTGGGTCGCCTATCCCGTCTGTCCCTCCCTGCGGGTCCGACCCTTTTTCCCTCTTTTGACTTATGGCATTCCACCAGCTTGAGAATGGCTTTGCTTTCTATAGGAATAACTACAATCAATGGCCTTTCTGCATAGCCTTGCCCCCTTAATTTGGTGGTAGCTATACATATGAAGCATCATCACTTCTGGAGACAGACACTATCTGAAAAACACATAGCTTTTAGAAAATGAAATAACTTAGACAAGGCATAGCTAGAAAGTTAGAAAATTGGTTCTGTTTTAGCTCAAACCAGATCAATAATAAGGGTTATTAATAATCTCGTACTAAAGTTGTGGGAAAAGGGAATTTATTTAACAATACAAACAAACTCTGAAGACTTGTTGGATTATTACTCAGCCCTAACTGAGATATAGCTAGGACATTTGGGTTTTGAAAGGCCAGACACATGAATCCATACTTTGCTGGTAGTAGTAACAATTACATCCTTCATCTCCCCTCAATCATCAGATTTCTTGAATAAGGTAACCAATAGTTTTTATGCTAGCTTGAAATAGTCAACCACTTAGTTTTGCTGTAGATATACAGCTGCAATAGCCACTCAGACATGAATTTTATTGTCTAGTATATTTTCTATCACTTTCTGGAGTAGTATATTTATACTTCTCTTTGTTTTCAGGCCCGTTTAAAAAAGAAATATTATTAAAGAAAAAAAGAAAAAACACAAAAAGCACTTTATTCTTGAAATATGAAATTATTATATGAACCAATATAATCTGGTCTGGCAAGGACAGAAAAATTCCAAGAATCACTCAGCAGCTAAAAGTTTAAGAAATATTGAAGAATGTCTCCTTACTGTTTATGTCTCTGAGTGCTTTCAAAAACTTTTTAATGCTTAACATGCTATAACAGCAAGGAAAAATGTTGTCCTAATTAATATTCTTTACTATCAATGTAATTAAAATGGTACTTTTCATATCATTCCAAAATAAATTGAGATGCTTATGGTTACTTGTGGGAAGTGAGATGTTGGGCTAAAATGTATTTCTATACTTCAGTATAAACTAACGGATTTGTTAATAAAACATGAAGGTAGAGGAGCTGTAAAAAGAGGTAATCTAATCAATGAATAAGGCACATGTTTTATTTAGATAAATTAGAGTAATCCATGATGTATTCTATATCTTAACTTCTTACAGGCCAACATCTTTTAACATCTGTATGTTTTAAGACAAAATACTTCATTCACCAATTAATCATAACCAAAATATAGTTCAATCACAATCTGAAGAATAACTACTGAATGCATGTTAAAATTTTGCAACCCTTACTCAAAGAAAAATTAAAAACCTCAATATTTCAAAATATTGAATTATTAAGTATAAAATCATATTTTAGACTTGATTCAGAACAGTTTAAGTTAAAAGAATAAAATAAACATTCGATTTATGAATTAAAGTTTGAGAGCTTTTTGAACGTTTAAGTGAAAAAATTAGAAAACTTTCTATTTTATGTTGTACCATTCCCCCCATTTTTTTATTAAGCTATCGATTTGCCTATATCTAAAATTTTTGGTCAGTAGAACTACTGATGAAACTGTCAAATTCTGACTCTGCTGCACAGAGTTTCACTGCAGACTTACCCATTCACAACAGATATTATAGGGTGGTGTTTTCAGCAACTAATTATAAAAAAAAAAAAAAAAAAAGAAAAAGTGCTAATTGGCTTATTGTACTGCTTTGGTGAAAGGAATTGCCCTCTTTGATCTGCAGCATAATGAGATTTATTTTGAACATCAAAGTAATCTATGAAAACTGAAGAAGGAGATGAGTAGCTACATATTTTCATGTCCTCTGAGGAGCAGGGTAGGAATTAGCAATGCAAATGCCATAGGATGAAGAAAATGAATCCCTAAAGAAAGTAACATTCCGTCACAGTGCACTGGAAGATCTTGAACCAGAGTTGCTTTCTCTCACACTGCTACGAATCTGATGAAAATCCATTGACTGCCCTGGACTTGCTCTGAATTCATGTTAGTGAACGTTGGCTCAGAATCTAGTTCCTTATCTCTATATGACAGATAATTTGAACAGTTACACCAGGATGCAGTTAACAGACTCTTAATGCTCTTCCATACCTATACCAGAAGAACCCAACACTTCTGAGTCTCTCACTGCTCACAGTCATGACACGCAGTTCTCCACACAGCACTGTAATGGGCTCTTTGCAAAAGCTTTCCACTTAGGTGCCTTAAATGTGAAGCATTTCAATTCAAGCATTGGAAGAGCTCACAGGTAAAATGCTGAACTGAAAAATATTTCAGCAGCAGTGTCATTTGACACTAAGAGTAAACAGGGCAAATACTTGGCATTTATTTGTTCTGCCTCTAAAAGACATTAGGAAAGGAATAAATTAAAGGTATAGTAATTCCAATACTGCAGAGATTTATTTTCTTCCAACAGAAAAAACAGTTTGATTCTTTTAAATATAAAAAATTGGATGTTTTAGGATATATTTCAAATTTATACAGTTATGACTTAGTCTTCAGTTTCAACAGAATAGCATAATACATCACTATTTTAGCAAATAGTTTCTAAATGAAAGAATGTTCCTTCTTTTAGGTTCAGATGTTCAAATCAACACTATTTAAATTAATTCATGCCCTCTTAATTGAAACTTTTTTGCATGGAGAAATGTGTTATGTAGCACAGCAGAGTTGGCAAAATTGCAGATAAGCTTATCACAAGGGCATAATGTTCACATAGAAATATCCTGTGTTTTCTTCCTCTTAAGTATTCCTTTTCAATGAATCCTCTTGTGATTTCCAAAAAGCATCAAGTACCCAGTTCCCATAGATAGCTAATGCTGAGTGTGCAGCACTTGTGCAAATCAAGCTATTCATATGGATCCCTAAAAATAAAATGCCGCATGGTGGAAATGCTTTCGTTTTGTTTTTTGGGAGAGGGAAGTAATTTGATTTTTTATCTTTCTAAAATACCATAGAAAAATGTCTTTGAGGTAGAAATACTTCAAAAGCTTATGACAAAGGTCACTCACAAAAGTAAGTTTATAGAAGTGTGCCAATTTTTAATAATTCCTGGGGGAGAGCGGGAGAGAGAGATATATGGCAGGTTGCAAATATATAATAATAAAAATTATGTTGAAAACTTCCATGTGGAAGGTTTTAGGAAAAGAATTTTCTAATAGCCATACTGATATAGCTTTTTTCCAGATTATATTAAAATTTTTTAAACATTAATATCAAAATTCATTACTTCTGCTCTACTGAAAGAAAACATTTGAATTATCTTAATTTTAAAATATCTTCATTTCAAAGGAGATATTTCTATTCCTGTCCTTCCCCTCCCTTGCCTTCCCTTCCGTTGCCTTTCTTTGCCTTCCCTTCCCTTTCCTTCACAAATAGAAAAACACAAATAAGCTCAGTACATTTCCATGAAAAGAGGAAATCTTATTCCCTCTTAGATCTGTTACGAACCATGTAAATTTTAAAACCGAAATGAAATACTTTATATATGCAAACAGTGTAGAAGGACTACAAAACTTGTTTTGACAGATCTTTACTAAAATATATAAGGAGTATTTTTGCTAAGAGGGTGCAATCTGAGTAAGCTTGTTTATCTTCACGTGTTTCATTTGTCATTAATTCTCATTAACATGGACACCTAGTAAAAAATTACCTAATAAGTTGAAAACATCTTGCATAATTAACCATGTTAAATAATTTATATAATAAAAGATAATTTATACAATAAAAGTGACATTCAGAACTAAGAAAAGTGAAATGGAAGCAGCTCACAGGACTAGCTTATCTGTATTTACGTCTATATTTCATTCAGTTCTGGAAAACCTATTTTGAATGTGATACTACTGTAGCCCATCGAAATATCTTACTTAACCAAGAACTTCACATCAGTTTCAAAACTCAATCAATGCAAGCCTCAACTAGAATTATAGGTAGATATGTCAAAATCCATACATGAAAGTAATTCTGATTTTTAAGATAATTTTAATTAAAGTACATACTTTAATTAATTTAAGGATGGTTAGATGTTACTCTAAAACACTGGCACTATACACTGGCCAACAGATCTTATATCTAGAATCAGTGACTAGAATGACTGCTTTCAGTCACTGTATTTTAACTCCTGACTCTCAAAATCTATTACCCGCTTTACCATTTCATGACCCAGCAGTGGGATGTATAATGTTATTTAGAAGTCATTATTGCATGTCTTGATAACAACTCCATTTCTCTGCAGGTCCATAATGATCCTCTTCTAAATATCTTGACTAATATCTACTTAGAATTTCATGGAAATAACTTATTCCTTAAAGGAAATTGTAGTAAATCAATGTTATACTCAGTTTCTAATCATTGTTTACAGGTGAAAGATTAGGTAATAAAACAGATTTCAGTAAAAAAAAATATTAAGCAAGAAAAGATTAAGGTTTTTTTACAGTGCGAACTTTGTATGGAAAATGAACCAATTATATTTTTAATATAAACTCTATTTATTTAAAATATATTATTCATTTTAAATTAAGTGCTTATGAATAATAGTAGATTATGTTTACATTACAAATCTCAGAACAATATATTCCTGATATAGTAAGGAAATTCACTTCAATAAAAGATGCACATGAACAGTTTCTATTGGATTCATGCAGTGCAAAATCAGGCAACTGATTTTTATTATATAGTATTTTAGTGTCATCTTCTTAGCCATGGGATAGGGAGCTGCTAATAGTGGACATCTAAATATCAACTTAGAACCAAAAAGGCAAAATAAAAATATGTTCAAAGGAAACAGAGAAAGAATTTCAGTTAAAAAAAAATTAATGTAGATGTGAATATCCACATAAGCAAATATTATTTCCTTTGAAATATTGAATATTTTTTTCATTTAAATCAGTTTGTATCAGAGGCATGAGAAATTTCAAACTGTGCACGTGTTCACAATTTGAATATTCATTTAAATTGGTATTTTATTCATTTATTCATTCATTCTCTTATACTCCGCTAACATTTCTTCCTACAATCACCTGGGAAGATAAGCAAAGGGATTTCATAGGTCTCCTGGNCTCCTCTTAACTGCCACTTATTAAGCTACCTTTATCTCACCCTACAGGTTTTCTCACTTTTGCACTTCCTATTCTCTCCCCCATCCTGCTTAAGCTCCGATAAGTGAGCAGCTGTGTGGCTACCTGGTGTCAACCTAACACAACAGGCAATATTTCAAAATATATTTTTAGTAAATATATAAATATATAAATAAATATATAAAACTAAATACACTAAATGTACTTTTAGTATAGTTTGATCAACTTGTATATTCTCCATATTGAAGGAAAATGAGGATTAAATCCTCGTTCAGTGTCTGAGTCATTATCCATTGAACTCCATGATGAAAATCCCACTGACTTAAGATCAAACACTTCTTGAAAAAGGAAACCTAGTCTTGGAGGAAATATTTTTTTTTTTCCTCACTGAAAAGCAACAAGCAGAAAGTGTCTAAAAGTTAGGTGTTTTCCCTTTGATAGTTCTCTAGATCACTCCCCCTGAGAAGCCAGATACCTGTAAACCCAAAGGACAATTTGTCCTATCCCAGAAAAAATGTCAGCCTCAAATGCTTACAATAAACTTCAAAGCTAAGTTAAACTGATATTTAGGTCTTCAAAAGCTAATGTTATCAGAGAGGCAAAAAGTAAGACCTTCTTTCAATTCTTATTGAATGTAATGGGAGTTCTACAGTCTACATTGGCATTAGAGATGTTAAGTTGAATGCAAGGGCAAAGAAAGTCACAAGAAGAGTCAGATTTAGATATGTCAGTCATGTGGTGGGGGTTCTTACAGTGCATGCCAGGACCTATATGTCGTGATGTCCCAATGACACCATCCTAATCTCCCCCACCACACTCCCTCCCTTCTCACCTCAGGGCTCTATTTCATCCCAGGTCTAGCCTGAACTATAACATGAGCCAATATGGGGCACCATTGGTACCAAATTAAAACCTGAGGTAAGTAGCTGCAAATCCATAACTTGTTGATTTTGTGTATATCAACTTCGGTTTAAAAGTGAACTTGGGAAAACAAAGTGAGAAGAAGAGTGAGCCAATAGAAAAAGGAGTAGAGGTTAGTAGATGTTTTGGCAAATATGAACAGCTGAGAAAAGGAAAAGGAATTGAGAATTAAATCCATGTTGAAAGGAAGTGAGGAAAAGCATGTTATTTAGTTATGTGATTAACTGTGCTCTTGTTCACTTGTAGATTTATGAAACATCCCAAAAAGTATTCCTAAATCAAGTAAAATACTTGCACAGGATTTAGAAACATGTAAAATAGGGAGCTATTTGCATTTCTGTTTCTCTCACTGTTAATACTAATTACAAAAAAATCACATCAAACCTCTCAAGAGGCATTTTTTTCCTTATGTGGAATGAGTATTGCATCCCATTAGAAACGTGTCTCTAGCCAGAACATCAAAATGGACATTGCAGATGTTTTTTAGCTGCCAATATAAAGATGTCCTCGTAAGTGCGGGCAAATGTCTGGGAATTACATTTGGCAGAGAGTTGCTGTAATAGAAACACAAATATAATAGAGACATTTAAGCTGCCCCCGCACAAAAAATATTCCTCTCTGTACATCTGTGCTTCCTGGAGCCTTAAACACCAGGGGCTTCACTTTAATTTACCTAATACTATGTTCCTGTCAGTAATGATGTCTAAGAATTATCCCTTTAATCTTTCCAATGTCGATTTCACAGAGAGTGGTCATCAAAACTCTATTAAATTTCTACGGGTAAATTCACTTTGCAGAAAGATTCTCCATCAAAAAGACACAGCTAAGAAACTCTTTTGGGGCAAGCATTCCTCTACAACTGTGTTCCTCTGTTACACAGGTACATGTGAGTCAACCAAAGGAACTGAGTAAGAGCTTTGTACTGTTTCTGAGTCAAAGTCACACTGAAGCAAGTCATGCTATGGGACAACAGTTGTCTGACCCAGTTGGATTCCATGGCCAACAGAATCAGCTCTGGTCCTGAAAACTAAACCTAGGGAATCCAAGGAAACCAATGCGATTATATTAAAGAGGTAGGACTACTTTCTTGATGACTCAGAGCCTACATTTGTTCTTAGCAGTGATTATGCAATCCTAAAAAGGAACAAATAATTTCCCCGTTGACAGTAGCTAAGTTGCTTGTTAGTAGTATAACACATGAGCTATAGGTATGTTCTGGTTTGAGCCAGAGGCAACAAAACTAAACAGAAAAATTCTGGTTTCATAAAAATTAAAATAAAAAACTTCTTGCTCTCTGATAGGCATCACCTAGAAAGCATAGACTTTCCAGCCATGAAATGGGAACAGTGATCAGAAAAGCTCAAAAATTTTGAAAAAAGAATGTTTTCCACTTGATGTTTTGAAGTAATTTAATAACAGCATAATACTGTGTGTATATATATATATAT